>JAZFAU010000196.1:0-12500 GCA_037178615.1 Dione vanillae
ACTACGACATTTTCAGCTGTTAGCCCCTTATCTAGAGAACATCTATGAATAGTCTTAAAACTAAATTCTATATAAAATGTAAGTCCGTCTGTTCATTTTTTTTATTTAATTTCTTCACGTTTTATCCTGCACATAGCGAGTAGGCAGAGGGAACTGCAGGAACCATAGAATCTAGTGCTAAGACACTTCGTTGCTTAGTCCCTGCTTTCCGCCATCTTCGAGGCATTGCGTGGTAACTACGAAACCCAACGCCGCGCTTTACCTAATTTCCTAGCGAGCAAAAGGGAAAAATAGAAAATCCCCCTTTCCCTGAGTGGGAAGCGAACCCACAACCGTCGCTTTTTACAGGCCCCTCTTTTGCGACGACAGTCCCTGTACATGGTAGTTATATTAAAAAACTATTGAAAGGCAGTCATAAATGTAAAAAGGGTTCCACTACAACAATTAAAAACAATATAAAGATAATGATTTTAAAATATTTTTTGTTTTTTGGGAATCTGTGCTTTGGTACGTTTATTTCAAAATAAACCTTAGCCGATTCAAGTGAAATTTCACTATTACTAGGGAAAAAAGTTCGTTTTTTTTTTAAATTTGGGTTTGATAACTAAAAAAGTTTATGTCATTTTAATGTTTACGCTGGCGTGGCGTTGAGCTCGTGCTAAGTACTGCAGTGTATGTAGTTCTTACATATTCTACATACATAGAATAATTGTATATTTTTATTTAGCTTCACGCGTTAATCCACACATGGCATAGTAGCAGAGGGAACTGTAGGAACAATAGGAATCTAGTTTTAAGACATCCATTGCTTAGTCCTGCTTCCTCCGTCCCCGCTTGCCGCTTTTTGTGAGGGTATTACGTGTTGAGTGGCGGAATTCAATGCCGCGCGTTGCCTAGTATCCAGAGCAAAAATTGTATAACAAAATGGCTTCTAAATAACTATTTAAATTAAATAAATGTTCAAATTTACTTTACAAAGTTTTAGGTTTACGTATAAATAAAATAAAAACGCACAGCACTATATTAGTACACGATGAATAAAAAAAAAAACAATTATTTCTCGCTAGTAAACAATGAAGGTTATAACCAAATGGTATTTTTCAATTAACATCGATCGGCGTTTTCATTGTGTAGTGGAAAATTTTGTATCGGAAATTTCTATTTTGTTTCATTTACGTTTAGTTTGAGTCTTGTATATAGAGAGCGAAACACAATGTTCAGTTAGTATCGATGTTTTGCTAAAGTTGGCAGTACCATCCAAGTGCTCTAGTATCGTGCTGTACGAGTACGATACGAGTACAGTTGCTTGTATACTAAAATAGGACTTCCTCAAAATATACCTATTAATTTATGTTTATAGGTAATTTTTTACAAATTAACATTTTTTAGAGGACCGTCGTGTCGCAGAAGCGTAGCGTCTGCATGTACACGCAACAGATTTTTTTATTTCCATTTTTCTTTGCTATGGAAATTAGGCTAAGGGCGGCGTTAAGTTCCGCCACTCAACACGCAATGCCTCGAAGAAGGCGGAAAGCGGGGACAGAAAAAGCACGGACCAAGCAACGGAGTGCCTTAACACTAGGTTTATATCGTTCCTGCAGTTTCCTCTGAACTGCCATGTGCGGTATAAAGCGTGAAGCTAAAAGAATAAAACATTTTTTAAGTTGAAAATTTTAAGTTACCAGAAGAAACCACTACTGACTTATATATTGTTATGTTTGTAGTTGTTTTACAATATTTGTGAATTAACTAATTATAATTTAATTTATAATAATTATTATTATAACTACTTTAAATTAAAATCATTTAATTTTATTTTATATTCAGTTTGATCAACAACTTAAATTACTTCCCATCTAAAAGGCCGGCAACGCATTTTGTAGCTCCTCTGGTGTTGCAAATGTCCATGGGCGGCAGTATTCACTTACCATCAGGTGATCTGTCTGCTCGTTTGCTACCTATACTATAAAAAAAATACTAATTTAATTTAAAATTATAAAATTTAATAACCAATTTATAATTCATATAAAATGCAATGTGCAATTTCAACTCGAACTCGGTCAATTTTTTTAGCTTCACGCCTTATCCCGTACACAGCAGGGCCGGCAAGGGAAATCGCAGAATTTGCGGAATCCTCGTGTAAAGACACTCCGTTTTCTGCTTTCCGCCTTTTTTCAAGGCATTGTTGTTGTCTTTACTTAATAAACATATATTTTTATCGAAACTAGTTTGAAGTGACTCAAAAATTAGACGAAAAGTGGTTTTTACTTCACCTGCCCTGCTATTTTTGAGATATAGTGCATAGCTAAAAATAAAATAAAATTTTGAAGCGTTGTTTAGAGGGCTGGATGGATTCTGTCAGGTGAACTAACAGTAAAAACAAAATATATTTTTAGGTCATAGAAATTTACCTTTTATACAACCGTCGTGGCGCAGAGGCGCAACGTCTGCCTGTAACGCGACGGTTTCTGGGTTCGATCCCCAATCGGAGAAGATGATTTTTTTTATTTCTATTTTCTTCGCTCTGGCAAACTAGGCAAAGCGCGGCGTTGAGTTCCGCCACTCAACACGCAATGCCTCGAAAATGGCGGAAAGCGGGGACGAATAAAAGCATTGACTAAGCAACGGAGTGTCTTAACACTAGGTTCGTATGGTTCCTGCATTTCCTTCTTTCTACCCTGCCCATGTGCGGGATACAGCGTGAAGCTAAAAAAAAAAGCTTTTTCTGACGTAATCACAAAATATTCGTATTTTCATACAAATATAACCTAAGGTAGGTTAGATTTGCCTACCAAAGTCATCGTTAGTTGGACTGTTCCCAAATACTGTATAGGTGCCAATATTTTGTTAACTCTAGTGTTGTTTTTCTATAAGGGAAATACCAGTCAAATATTTTTCTTATAGCAAATGCCTTTAGCCTTCTTTACCTTAAAATTAATTACAACCTTTTAGATTTACCTCTTAACAATACATCTTACTCAAACGTTCACGCTTATGAAGGCATACTAGTAATCTCACAATAAATTACATGTAATTATTCCGTAATGGCAAACCAGACGTGGTTAATTGGATGCCCCAGAGCGTAACGCAGGTCAATAATAATCGATGCTTATACAATAGAATCAATGTGTAATATGTACGCTAGCTGTTATATAAATTAAACGTGCATCTATTCTATATAATAATTATGGAGTAGAGAAAAACGTTGCTAATTATGGATGATTAAATTTATATAATGATCATTCTTTCATTCATTTTAGTGATTAAAAGGCTGATGATTAAAATAATGATTATCAGGTGTGGCTCTGTATATTATTTGTTGTATTTTTACGAATGCACAATACTAAAGATTTATATATATGAAAGCGAAAGTGAATGATAAGATGATATGAGATAGAAAGTGTAGGATATATATATATATATATATATATATATATATATATATATATATATATATATATATATATATATATATATATATATATATATATATATATATATATATATATATATATATATATATATATATATATATATATATATATATATATATATATATATATATATATATATATATATAGATATATATATATATATATATATATATATATATATATATATATATATATATATATATATATATATATATATATATATATATATATATATATATATATATATATATATATATATATATACAACTGTACCACAACGACCCCATAAACAACCATTAATTGTCACAATTTATCTGAATAACCCAATGACGCGTGACACACACGTACGGTGTCGACTGAACGCGTCTAGTTGTTAAAATTTACACCCATTTATAGATAACCATAAGGGTATAAGGGGTATTGGCGTATAGGCGTAAGTGTGCGGTTAAATAAATCTGTTAGATCGATCGTTCGGTTTCATTCACCGCAAATTTATTCGACCGAGTGCGTCGCCGCATGCGATGTATGGACGCGTCTGCGTTTATCGAACTGCTGTGCCTCTAAATCAATTCATGTAACAAGGTTTTCATTTGTGTACTCGTTAAGCTTTACGTAGCTGCGCTCATTTATAAAATGCAAAGAAATAAGAAATGCTAAAAAAATAACAATGCTAAAAACACATTAAACATGATCGAGAAAGGACTTAAAGAAAATATCAAAATTTGAAACATAAAAATTGGAAACCGATTGTCTTTCCTTAGAACGCTTATTTGAGATCCTTTGTGTGGATTAACACTCATCAAAAATCATAAAAATATTTATTAAAAACGGCACTTACTCTAGCGAAATTGCTCTCTGCAATTATTATTGAGTAGCAGAAATTTGTGAAATTCTCCCCATAGAGATGTTAACAACGTAATATGTTGTTTAAAGCACATAAGAATTTCAACGCACCGTGATGAAGAACACATGGCATAGTCGTGAGAGCGCTTGGACGATTTTCAAGGTTCAAATCCCGCTGCAATCGAAATTTTCTTCAAGTATATTTTTTTCCTATCCCAAGGGTATGATTATTTTTAAAGTGCTCAATTTATAAATCATAAAAATATACTAAACACGTCTATATGTTAATAAGAAACACTAATATGTTATTATATATTTAACAGTTATTTTTATTTCACAATTGATATAGAAAAATATAATTTTTTGTGGAATGTCGTGGTGCAAGGCGTAAGCGTCTGCCTGTAAGTGCGACGATTTGAGGGTTCGATTCCCACTCGAGGAAGATGGATTTTTCTATTTCTATTTTCTTCCGCCACTTCCGCCACTCAATACGCTATGCCTCGAAGGCGGGGACGGAAAAAAGCAGGGACTAAGCAACGCAAATATTAGGTTCGTATGGTTCCTGCAGTTCCCTCTGCCTACCCTGTCATGTGCGGGATAAAGCGTGAAGCTATAAAAAAATAAAAAAATACAAATTTTAACTTTTCTCAATAACTCGTCGCGTTTCAAATGCTTATTCCATAATATTATTCAAGATATCCAAAATAAAAAATGAAATGTTCATATTAATATATATGAAATAAACCTAAAAAAATACATACAAAAGTTTAAAACCTTTGAACGTAATACGTTAGCGTTTATTTGTTAAGTGCCTTTTAACTGTCACATAAAAGCGGAATTATAATTATACTTTATGTATTGAAATAAACGAATCTTTAGAATCATTAGAATTTCTGAGTATTAAATTTATTAAATAATGTACAGAAGTTATTTTATAATATTTCAAATTTTTTACTTCTTTGGTTATGACAGCATTATTTTTCCTACACTGTCTATCTACGATGACGTGTAATCAAAGGTCGCGTCGCTCGTGTGTTAAAATGAAAATAAAAATTAGTATATGACACATAATATAATTTGAAAATCTCCAAGATAACTCTGGTCATAAGAAATTCTCTCTATAGTCAGCTCCTTATGTCTGAGTATCGTGGACAGCATTGGAATCTCATCAGGGTTAGGTTATATTAGGTCATATATATATATATATATATATATATATATATATATATATATATATATATATATATATATATATATATATATATATATATATATATATATATATATATATATATATATATATATATATATACATACATATATATATATATATATATATATATATATATATATATTATATATATATATATATATATATATATATATATATATATATATATATATATATATATATATATATATAATATATATATATATATATATATAATATATATATATATATATATATATATATATATATATATATATATATATATATATATATTATATATATATATATTATATATATATATATATATATATATATATATATATATATATATATATATATATATATATATATATATATGTATATATATATATATATATATATATATATATATATATATATATATATATATATATATATATATATTATTTGTCAATACGTAATATATGTGTTAAGAAAGTCATCAACGCTTGTTACATTATAAATTTGTAATATCATCGTTTAACGCACACCCTTAAATATGTGAACGGAAGTAAATTTTCAGAAATGTTCAGGCGAGATTGGATCGTGTTCGCGCTACGCTTTTAAATCATCGCTTATTTTCAACTAGAAGAGGCAAGCACTGCTACTAATGCTTGTTTAAAATAGGGAATGTAAGCACCTTTCACTTTAGTTAGTTAATAAATTTCGTAGAATAATATCATAGAGGTTACTAATTTTCAAATTTCTACGCTGACTTTGACTGCGTAGATACATCACATATAGACTTAATAATCGTAATCTCAGTGTAACTAACAGAATTTGAATCTCAGCCTTTATCTCGTCAAAACAAATTATTACTACGAGGGCCAAACTGAAAGTGTTTAGAACTGGCAACTTAAAAGCATTATATTAAAAAAATAAGTTTAAATTTTGAAAATAGAACTCTTTACCAATAATATTGAGTATACATTTCATTCATTTGTCATTTGTTTTACGATTTGGCGGCAAATTGAAAATTGTCTGTGCACGTCAGAATGAATTTAAGCCGAGAAAATTTCGTGCAATGATTTTTATGACTTTCGATGTCATATAAGTCAACAAGAAAGTTATGATAGACTTCGATTGGCTTTTCACGATGAAGCCCCATCTCGTGCAATAGTTTACAACTGGTTTAATTAATTCAAACGTGGTCGAACTAATCTCACCGATGATTTGCGTGAGGGACGGCCTTCTACAGCGACGACTGAAGATAATATCAGTGTTGTGCGGCGTATGATAGAGACTGACAAAAGAGTGACCTATCAGCAGATTCGGACAAGTCTAGGCATAGGTATGAGTCAATTGCACAAAATCCTCCATGAAGATTTAGCGGTCAGGAAGCTTTGTGCCCGCTGGATACCGCATAATTTGACCGAGGCTCAAAAACTTCACCGTGTTAATTGGTGCCGAGAAATGATCCGAAAATTTAACGGAGGTGACTCAAATGCTGTGTTTGACATACTAGCGGGTGGCGAAAGCTGGATTTACTATTATGATCCTGAAATCAAAAGACAGTCTGCTCAGTGGGTGTTTCCTTCCGAAGAGTTGCCAACTAAAGTGAAGAGAAGTCGAATGTTGGAAAAAAGATGGTGGCCTCGTTCTTCGGAAAGACAGGTCATTACGCGACAGTTGTCTTAGAGGATCAGAAAACGGTTAATGCAAAGTGGTATACTAACAACTGTTTGCCACTTGTCATGGAAAAAGTTCGAGAGAAACGACCTCGCAGCAGGATCCTCCTTCATCACGACAATGCCTCGTCGCACACCGCCAGGCAAACGATCGACTATTTGGCGACCTTAGACGTGGAATTACTGGGTCACCCGCCGTATAGCCCCGACCTCGCACCCTGCGATTTTTATTTATTCCCGAAAATAAAAGAAAAACTTCGAGGAAAACATTTCATGGACGCCGAAGAAGCAGTGGCTGCGTTTCAAAACGCCGTTGAAGAGACCCCTAAGGCCGAGTGGGCAAGGTGCTTTTCTCAATGGTCCCATCGAATGCAGCGATGTATTGATGTAAATGTTGAAAAGTTATAATAAAACTAATAACTTGCTAGAATGCTTAGTTTTTGATTTTCTAATAACTTTCAGTTTGACCCTCGTATTTGAACTTATAATATGGAGGACCGTCGTGTCGCAGAGGCGCAACGTCTGCCTGTAACGCGACGGTTTCTGGGTTCGATTCCCAGTCGGGGAAGATGGATTTTTCTATTTCTATTTTCTTCGCTCTGGCAACTAAGGCAAAGCGCGGCTTTGAGTACCGCCACTCAACACGCAATGCCTCGAAAACGGCGGAAAGCGGGGACGGAAGTAAGCAGGGACTAAGTAACGGAATGTCTTAACAATAGGTTCGTATGGTTCCTGCAGTGGAACTCCTCTGCCTACCCTGCCATGTGCGGGATAAAGCGTGAAGCTAAAAAAAATAAAATAAAGCGTGAACATATAATAAATTAAAATATTTTTGTAATAGCCTATTAATTAAATAAATAAAAATAAATCTTATTCGCTTACTAGACAAGAATTAGTTAAAATATTAATTACTAACCAATGTTGATATTACTTGAGTCCCCAAGGCAATTCTAGGTATTTTATTAAGACGTTTCTCGCTTGGATTCATCGAACGAGAATTATTAAATAATCCAAGGATATATAAAATGAGGGAGTATGGCTTCACATCTGGTGTATGTTGTATATGTATATGTATGTATGTATGTGTATATATATATATATATATATATATATATATATATATATATATATATATATATATATATATATATATATATATATATATATATATATATATATATATATATATATATATATATATATATATATATATATATATATATATATATATATATATATATATATATATATATATATATATATATATATATATATATATATATATATATATATATATATGTATGTATGCATGTATGCATGTATATATTTTTATACTATATGTTCGGTTATATAGGAAACTAAATATTTGTTTACAATTTGATCAATTTGCAAAGTGCAAGTACATATAAAGAGTTTTTTTTTCGAATTGTATAATTTTTCTTTTCATCTTATTCTAAGCAATTGGAATAATGGAAACGAAATTAATTATTAAGTGAACAAGAATCTTGATGGTAAATTAAGGTTTTTACGTGTTTTTTTCTTAATGTGTAAATTTATATGTTAATTTAAAACTAATTAAATAATATAAAGTAAATAAAATAAAATATTCAAAAACTTCCCTCTAAGACTCCTTTGATATAGAAACTACATTTGATGACAGTTGCTCCCTACGCTTTACTTACCTAGGGAACAAACTTACTGTTTGAGCAAAACTTCCACTAACAGTGCTCAAACTTTTAACACTTAACACAGTGATATATTTATTAAAGAAAAAAAAGCTTTGACCTACAGCTTTGACCTATATATGTATTGTAGGCAAAAACCTGAAAGCTCTTATTAAGATAATAATCTAATGTTTGGTTTAGGGTTATGTCGTATTTGATTTTGGTCTAAACTATGATGACGTGTAACATAAAATTTGACTAAAAATGTCGCGGAGAGATCGCTCTCCACTCTCTTTACAATTCTCTATTTTATATATTGAAAGTATTTTACAAAATGGAACTTCGCTTTTCTCTTTTTAATAGTGTTTTCCAAAATATAATAGGCTATTTGAATGTTTGATTATAATTAGTCCATGAAATGAATTTTAATTAAATATTTTGATTAAAGTAATAAATGATTTTGTAGGCCTTTGTTGCATACCGTACAAAATTACAATGAAGAAAACATTGCTTTTAACTGTTTATAGATTTTACTTACTTACCTTTTGTATACTGTTGAATCGATTGTATACATTTTTTGTTAAAACAAAAGATATAGTATAAAAGAACAGTTCAAAAAAGTATGATTTTGCATTGATAGTGATTTAGAAATTAGGTACTTTTTTTTCTTCACGCTTTATCCCGCACATAGGCAGGCATAGGTAGAGAGAACTGCAGAAACTATATGAACCTAGTGTTAAGACACTCCGTTGCTTAGTCCCTGCTTTTCGCTTCTTTCGAGACATTGCGTGTTGAGTGGTGGAACTCAACGCCGCCATTTTTTTCTATATAAAGCTAATCTACTAAGTAACCCTCTGTTTATACATTAGAAATTTCTTTCAATATTTTTATAATATATAAAAATGTAACGTTATAGAATTTTGCTTTAAGGCTTTCATTATAAAAGCTATATAAACATATACAGGTACAAGCTAAAGATATATATGTATTCGATGAAAACATACCCACATCAAAACAACCTACATAAGGGTGAACTGACATAAATAAATGGAACAAATGAATGCCCTCTCTCACTTTGATTTTACTCGATTCCTGTTTTTAAATAAAACGTTAAACGACGTGGGTGGTCATATTTTTCAACCTCCAGAACCCCAGAGACATCTTTACGGTGACGATTTGTAAATGTTTCGTATAATAATGATTAGAGCAGTTATATTTACAAAGTATACTTTATTTTGTTTTAATTCAGATTAATTTAAAGTATGTTTTTTCGTTTCATACTTTATCCCGTTTAAGGGATAGTAGGCAGAAGGACTGCAGGAACCCTGGGAACCTAGTGCCAAAGTACTCCGTTCCCCGCTTTCTGTAGTTTTCAGGGCAATGCGTGTTGAGTAGCATAACTAAACACCGCGTTTTAAAAGGAAAAATTTAAATAATATACATTGAATTGAAAAATACTATTGTTTACACTGTACTCACACTGTACTCTTCCGCAATAGCAAGTTAGACGAAGTGAAATTAGTGTTACAATACTCCGAATTCAATTGTTTTAGAGTATGATATATGTATTTAGTGATGAAACTCAACGCCAAGTTTTCTCTTCTCACCAGAGCCATGCGCTGAAATGATTTCTTTCACTGAGTGGAAATTGAACCCATGATGACAGTATTTATACTTTGATCCTCAGAATTTTTATAAGTATATAACATTATGTTTACCCTTTTTGAGTGATCATTATTTTATGTTATTATTATAAATATTAATTATATTACTGTTAAAACAAAGTACATAGAATTAATATTTATCATAAACGGTTTTCTTTGTATTATTTTCTGTATTAATTGTTTCTTAGAAGTAAGGCTATGATTATAAGCAAATTACATTCTTTTCACATTATAGGAATACTTATTTAATTTACTGTTAAAATGAACAACAACAAACAGTGTAACAAGAAATTTGGTGTAAGTATTATGACATGCTCGCTTTGGTGGTACTGCGTTCCTGTCTTTTATGGTAATAAAGTTTTAAAATTAAGGGTGTTTTAAAAGAAAAAATCCTATAAACCCTATAAATAATACTATTTTTATATTATGTTAATGATGTAGATAAAAAATCTCAGATATATATATATATATATATATATATATATATATATATATATATATATATATATATATATATATATATATATATATATATATATATATATATATATATATATATATATATATATATATATATATATATATATATATATATATATATATATATATATATATATATATATATATATATATATATATATATATATATATATATATATATATATATATATATATATATATATATATATATATATATATATATCGCATGGGCATTTGACTCATCTTTTTCAATTCCCACTTCGGTAATTTCTCAACTGCTGGTTAGGCGGTGGACTTCAATGCTGTCTATTTTTTTTGTTCCACGTTTTATCCCGCATATAACAGGGTAGGCAGAGGGAACCGCAGTAATCGTAAGAACCTAGTGTGTAGACACTGCGTTATCTGCTTTTGTTTTTGGGGTATTGGGAGTTGAGTGGCGAAAATCAACACTATTTGCCTAGATACCAAACCGAAGAAAATGGAAATAAAAAAATCCATTTTCCTGGAGTGGGAATCGAACCCAAAAACTGTCACATTTACAAGCAGATGCTACGCCTCTGCGCTACGATGGTCCTCTGTCTGTAAACATGCAAAAAATCACTGTCCTCAGTAGGAATCGAACCTAAAGTAAACTTAGAGTCGGAATAACGAGGCAAGTCCACTAGTATAGTTAATATTTACAAAGATTAAAAAAAAAGGTCCAGTTCACCATAAATTAGTCTAAAAAAACTTGTGCGCTACCAAAACCAACGCTAAAGGACGTCGGTAATTATTTTGCGAAGTTAATTAAAAATTCAAACAATATTTTATAAAATATTCACAATTTCTAACATTACACTTACAAAGTTCATAATTTAGAGAGTAAAGTTTAAAGAATGTTTTAATCGGCTCCCATAAATGGTTTAAACTTCTAACTATATATATATATATATATATATATATATATATATATATATATATATATATATATATATATATATATATATATATATATATATATATATATATATATATATATATATATATATATATATATATATATATATATATATATATATATATATATATATATATATATATATATATATATATATATATATATATATATATATATATATATATATATATATATATATATATATATATATATATATATATATATATATATATATATATATATATACATATATATATATATATATATATATATATATATATATATATATATATATATATATATATATATATATATATATATATATATATATATATATATATATATATATAAAACTAGGTATAAGGAATATTTTTTTTACGAGTCAAATGATTTATATTTAGGTTCGAATTGAAATTTTTATTAATCATTTCACTCGCTAACTGTTTGCTTCGCTTGGTGATAATAAGCCTTTTATTGCATGTAGGTATGTAATTACTTAATTTATTTTTCTAGCTATCCCGCATATTGCAGGGTAGGCAGGGGGAATTGCAGAAACCATAAGAACGTAGTGTTAAGACACTCCGTTACTTAGCTCCTGCTT